>CM056596.1:45624836-45634836 GCA_029721355.1 Tegillarca granosa
GTGATTGTTAGTTTTACTGACCCTGATCTGTCAGTGATTGTTATATTTACTACCCTGATCTGTCAGTGATTGTTATTGTTAACTAGCCCCTGATCTGTCAGTGATTGTTATAGTTTTACTACCCTGATCGTCAGTGATTGTTATAGTTTTACTACCCTGACTGTCAGTGATTGTTATAGTTTACTACCCTGATCTGTCAGTGGATTGTTATTGTTAACTACCCTGATCTGTTAGTGATTGTTATAGTTTTAACTACCCTGATCTGTCAGTGATTGTTATAGGTTACTACCCTGATCTGGTCAGTGATTGTATTGTTAACTACCCTGATCTGTCAGTGATTGTTATAGTTTAACTACCCTGATCCTGTCAGTGAATTGTTATAGTTTACTACCCTGATCTGTCCAATGATTGTTATAGTTAAACTACCTTGATCTGTCAGTGATTGTTATTGTTAACTACCCTGATCTGTCAGTGATTGTTATAGTTACCTACCCTGATCTGTCAATGATTGTTATTGTTAACTACCCTGATCTGTCAAGATCTATAAAAAACGTATACAGACTTTATTTTTACTGACTGACCAAAAGCTAAATCATATATTATTAGTTTTTCTGGTCCGTCAGTATATTTTGAGACTCATAATGACACCCCGCATTGTATACAACAATAAGACCGGCCTTTTACTATCTATGGTGATTTGCATTGATTTGTCAAAGCTACACTGCATTCATACGGGTCTTTCAAGATATATGTAGAATTTCGATGGCGTGAAAGCTCTAATGCAAGTATACTTGTTTATCAAGTTACATTGTCATGTCAATATTATACTGCACCTATTCTGGCTTATCATGATACTAGTATATGCAAACCAGTACTACCCCATCTTCATTGAAAAGGATGAAAAATCATTGCATATATGATTGGCCTTTTGTAAAGTCATATACTGTTCCTACAAGTTAAATCTCCGAGGGTATCCATAACTCCGTAGACAGTACTTGGTGCTGTCACAAAATATACCATTTAACAAAATTTTTCAGCCGTCTAATTTTTTCAATTTATTTAAAACTAAGTTCTGTTCCCTCATGCCAAGCATTCCTTAGCTGGATTTGGATTCATATAATTTTGGAACTTTAAATTCATTGCTTTTCGACTGTTTGGCTTGTGTTTGTCTATCGAACTTTTCGGCCCCTGGTGTCGCTGGGGAGGGGGATGTGGCGAATCAGTGTTTAGTGGGTATTTGTTATTTTGTTATATATCCATATCATAAAGAGACATTATCCATGTTTAAACGAACAGTTAGGTAAATACAACAAATTTATGGAATTCCCAAATTATCTTATCACCAGTTATAATCATGCTTACGTTATTGACAGTGTACGAAATTATCTGATAAAATGTGTTTATAGAAGTAATATTCAATTTAAATTATTCAACTTAAAACAGACAGGGAAAAGACTGTTTTTACATTCCAATGCGCAGACGGCACGTTTTTGTCAAAAGCGAAAAATTTCCTTTAATGAGAAATCTTTTGTTAGCCGAGGGGAAGTCTACTTTCATTTGACACAATGGCAGCACGGATGTTTGTAAATAATTGAAAAAAAAAGCTTTTTCCGCAGTTAAATTGTTAATTGTGATATGATAACAAGCCCCAATCTCACAGACACCACAACTGTAACAGTCTAGGAGTGATGTAAAATTTAAGCATATTTCTGAAAGTCTCTAGATAAAATTAATGAAGTTAATTAAAGTTTGCCTTGCTATGCGGAATCAATTGGACGACATTCCAATAAAAACCATACATATAAAATGAAATTAAAAAGATATATTTTAATTTATAATCACTTTGATTCGATTTTTAACTACGACATATTTGATGTTTTAAATTCATATACTGTAAAATCAAATCGAGTGGTATTAGCCCTACCTGTTTGAGGCTGTATTTTCACACACTTGAATTTCTTCACGTTATTCATTTGGTTGATATTTGTAAATTGTTATTTTATTTGTTAAAATTAAATCACAAAATAGAAAAGTGATCCTGTTTATAATCAGGACTTATAAGTAGTATGTTCAAAGGTCTTCTGGAAGTGATAAAGAATATTACTAAATGCCCTAGGTCTATAATCAATGGAGTGCAGTAGAGTAATGGTGTTTTACGCCCCAGTCAAGATTCTTTCACCTATTTCGAGGCGGTCAGTTCTGGGATGGCGGAGGAAATCGTAGTGCCCGGAGAAAACCACCGACCTTCGGGAAGCGAACTGACAAACTTTCTCACACTAGGATCTGTCCCGAGTGGGATTCGAACCCAGGCGGTGAGAGACGCTGTGATTCTTAAGCTCGCGCTTTAGATCACTCTCCCACCGAGGCCCCACTATCAACCAAGGAACCTCCATACCTAATTTCATTTCAGTTTGCTAAATTATTGCAGAGGAGGGGACGGAAGTACGATACAAATCAATATGACTAATCTTCAATATAAATAACAAATATAATCTTGTCACGAATGGCTGAGAAATTGCTTTGACGTAAAACAACATTCAACCAACTCAACAGCAGCATATTGTTAAGAACAAGTGCCAAGTTTGATTATAATCCATCCAAAATGTTGAAGACTGGAAAGGATGGACAGAGAGATAGACTGTCAGGCTGGAGGGGAAGTGTAATAAACTAAGTTTACAGGAGGATATAACTTTCTCTTACCACTATTTTGATTTTTCCCTTTTCTCTATTGTCATATACCACTTTTTGAATTTAATCATAAAAATACATCCAAAAAGTGGTATATGACACAATACCACTTTTTGAATGTATTTTTATGATTAAATTCAAAAAGTGGTATATGACACTATGAATACATAAAGTGGTTGATCTTGATGAAACCTAACAAACGCTTAGCGTTAACTATTCACACGACAAAATGAAGGGCTCTGATTGGCTGGATAATAATGTCATTAAACACACAATTATAACAAGAGCTGTCATAAGACCAGCAAAAGAGCCTGTCCAAACACGAAGTCAGTAAAAGTATAAAAAGTTTAACGAAAAATAGTAAACAAAAAACTATAACAATCTATGGTTACAATTACAACTGTATCATGACATAAGTCCTTTGTACAAGAGGACTGAAAGCACATTCTGTGCAAGCTTGCAGATGTACTTTTGACTCTTCCAGTCAGGATACTGAAAATCACTTTTTCGTGAGCACTTTATTTTCGCGATATTCACGATATACAAAACAATTTCGAATTATTACTATAATGTTATTGACACAACTAATGTAATGTTTTCCATGATGTGTATACACAATTAAAATCGATCACAACAGAAACTATACCAAGTATATTCATTGAGAAAGAAAGAACCATGGGTCCAATTTTGCCAAAAATAAACACGCGTCAAAAACACGATTACTATGTTTTATTTGTTAAACATTATTAATTGTTGTAAATCTATAACAAATTTGAAAGGAATTAAATAAATCAAAGTACTCGAAATTACTGAAAGCAGACCGCTTATTGATTGCCAAATACCACCAATATGCTTTGATAAAATATATATATTCATGAATTCTATATTTCATTACTGAAAATCTATTAAAATAAGGGGCTTGGTGACTGATGTTTTGATGTTTCGATTAAGCAATATATTTCCTTGAAAACAAGTCAGGAAAATGAAATCGTATAACGAGTCAAGTTTCTTAAAAAAAATGTTTCAATAAAAAGAACTTCACAAAAAAAAAAAGAAAGAAAGAAAGAAAAAACACAACCGTGAAATATTTCCTTTATTTCGGAAATATTTTGTTAGCCGAGGGGAAGTCTACTTTCGCTTTACACAATGACAGCGCGGATATTTGTAAATAAATGAATGACACGTCACTTTTTCCGCAATTGAATTGTTGAATGTAATATGATATCAAGCCACAATCTCACAGACATCATAACTGTAACTGTCTATTCATTATCACATCCATTAGAAGTTTAGTTCCTAAGTGCGAACTATTCATAAACCATCCATTAGTCCTTAGATTTTGACCTGCGAACTATTCATTATCACATCTATCAGTAGTTTAGTTTCTAAGTGCGAACTATTCATAAACCACCATCAGTCCTTAAATTTTGACTGCGAACTATTTATTAAAACATTCATCAGTAATTCAGTTCCTAAGTGCGAAGTGTTAATTTACGCATCTAACAGTAGATAAGTTCCGAATTTCGAGCTATTTGTTAAAATATAAATCCACATTTAATTTCCGAATTCCGAACTATCTATCAGTAGTTAAATTTCGAACAGCAATGTTTTCATTAATACGTCAAACAGAAGAAAATTCCAAAGTGCAAAAAATTCATTTATAAACCATCAATAGTTAAGTTCCAAAGTGCGAAAGATCAACTAAACCTACATCAATATTTAAGATTCGGAGTGTGTTTATTTACAATTTCATAAGTACTTAATTTTCGATGTTAAAAGTTTTCGGTAGCATCCGTAAATAGTTAAATTCTGAAGAGCGAAGTTTAGAAACACATCCATCTTTAGTTATATGATGAAGGCTAGAGTGTGTAACGTATGAAACAATTTGATAACAACATGTTTCAAAATCTAAAATATAATTATACTATTTCATTTTTTGTATATATATACACTATATTTTTTGATTTTCGTACCAGGAATCGTAAAGTTGAGTACATCTCTCAAGAAGAGAGATTGCAAAAGGAGCTCGAGCTTCAGGTTCTTGAACTGTTTTTCCATGATAAACCGTTATATATAGTTCATTTAGAGTGTTTCTCATGCTTTCTCCACTATTCATATGAAGATAAGACAGAAACATTATCACATAAGAATACACCCACGGATTTATATATGCATAGAAACCGGTGTAAGAATGTTTATCAATTTCTAGTGTTATTTCTGATGGATAGAACCAACTGGTAATGTTGCATAAATAATCTTTAGCTAAAATATAACGTGCAAGCTTTTCATTGAGAGTCAAGCCTTTACCACATATTCCATCAATATAAGCTTCCTTATCATATACCGAACAATACGACGGTCCCAAATAAAAAGTATAGGATGTTAATTTTTCCAGAATTTTTGGAACAATTGTAACCACTTTGTTATATTCACCTTCCAGATAAAATAACGTGGCAAACAGTAACATCCCCGTACATTTGTCACTGTTCATAAAGTTATGTAAAATGAAGGATTTCAACTCTATCTTTTGTTTGTAACTGCTTTTATTAGTTTTATTTGTGACTATATGCCTATATAACAGCTGTACCAAGTCTGAAACTGTATAATGATAGTTGATGGTGAGTATTGCTTTGTCAATGTTATTTGTTGAAGTCTGTAAAATTCCATAGTCCGCAAGAAAGTGTGTAGTTTGTCCATTATTCGATATGGAAAAATGACTGTGTAAGATTTCGAGATCGGATAAAAATTCCCTTTCTGCATCAGGTAACACGACTTCAGCATGCACTTGCTTACTAATGGTAGAAATCTGTAACCCTAATAAACAAGGCAACCGCAATAAACTATTTAATCCTTCATGATAAAGTTCACTTAGATATCTCAATAATATTCTACTTTTTTCGCCACAAATCTTACCCTCGAACATATTGTTGTCTTTGATGAAATAGTTCGGACAGTACTCATCTTTCACCCATTTCATTAATCTGCGAAAACATGTCCAAAAACAATCGACTAAATTTTCTTTGTTCCAAACGACATCTTCTTCTTCAATGCAATAAAACAGACAGGTTTTTAGAAAATACGAACAGAGTAAATCTTTCACTTCTGGATTAGAATTGATTACATATTTGAGATAAAGTTTCAGTAAACCATAGCAAAGAAACTGAGTATGGTTCATCGAATGAACAAGTTTTTTCTCGGCAATTGAAAAAGATATTCGCCATTGCATGTGGTGGTCTTTTGAATTCGGATTACCTATGGGCACGACAAGGCACCCATCATGTACGATTTCTGTAACCAAATTAAGTGGTGGCCAGTTGTTTTTTCTGTTCCTATCAATCCAATCAGCTGCTACTCCAGGCCAGGTCTTACACGGTAAACAGAAACAACAATCATTTTCAAACTCATCTTTGAATTTAAATGTCGAACATGGTCCATGTCCTATCGAATTTAATGATATTCTCTGACCCATACCAACAATATTGTCACGGAATATTGAACTAGACAAAGCAAAACCATTGTTGGTTTGAGTCAGTGCAGAGGACAAGAGTTTATCATTGATAAGCCTGTCATGACATCGAAGTCGAACAAATCCAGGTTTTATATCGGTTGTATCCATTATGATTACCGAATTTGATACAGAAATATCATCAGAGCAGGATATAGATATGTCAGTGAAAGCGAACATGACATCAAAGTCACTTCCTGGTAGTGATAATCCTTCTGCTTGACTTCCACTGCTAATTAAGCGAACTGAATATCGATGAGAAGTTTTAGAAAATACAGAATCACCAATAAGATCCACTAATTTGAACCGGCGTCTTCTGATAAGAACATTCTCCGCTGTCCCGACAACTCTATTTAGTTCACTCCATATCATTAGAGATATATTCTCCATGGTGAATATGAAAAGTTTGTTAAATTCACAAATTCTTATCTTTTCACATCCTCACGGTAATATTTATATTTATTTAATTCATGTCACGATCTTATATGATGTGTTTTTATAAGCAATGTTACAACATTCAATTAAAATTGTTCAACTTAAATAGATGAGACACAGACTGCTTTTGCTTTCAAATGCGCAGGTCCCAAGCTTTTGTCAAACGCAAATAATTCCATGGTGGCTTATTTCTGACATCGGCATAATTTTAGTCGACATAAAATTATCTCGACATGTCGACTTAATATCTTGACAAGTCAAGATATTATCTATGGTGTATGGTGGCTTATTTCTGACATCGACATAATTTTAGTCGCCATAAAATTATCTGAACAAGTCGACTTAATATCTTGACAAGTCGAGATAATATCATGGAAAGTTGTGATACTAAATTAAAAAGTTAAGATAAGTAACACGACATGCCGCGATACTCATGTTGACCAGTCGTGATAATTATCTGGATATCTCGACTGATTTTTATCGCGGCAAGTCGTGTTACTTATCGCAACTTTTTATTTTGGTATCACAACTTTCCATGATAATATCTTGACTTGTCAAGATATTAAGTCGACATGTCGAGATATTAAGTCGACATGTTGAGATAATTTTATGTCGACTAAAATTATGTCGATGTCAGAAATAAGCCACCATATAACACGACTTGCCGCGATAAAAATAAGTCGAGATATCGAGATAATCATCACGACTGGTCAACATAAGGATCACGGCATGTCGTGTTATTTATCTCAACTTTTTATTTTGGTATCACAACTTTTCATGATATTATCTCGACTTGTCAAGATAATAACTCGACATGTTGAGATAATTTTATGTGTGACTAAAATTATGCCGATGTCAGAAATAAGCCACCATACACCATACCATATATCTTGACTTGTCAAGATATTAAGTCGACATGTCGAGATAATTTTATGTCGACTAAAATTATGTCGATGTCAGAAATAAGCCACCATACTTTCATTTAAAAGTCTTTTGTTAGCCGAGGGGAAGTTTACTTCCGTTTTACACAATAACAGCACGGATGTTTGTAAATGAATAGATAAGACATCAATTCTTCCGCAGTTAAATTGTTGTATGTAATATGAAGCCGCCACTATCTCACAAACATAACGGTAGCTGTCTAGGTTTGGTTCTCTGTAGTAAAATTAGTTTAAACGAAAAAATCACTTCTGATATTCTGAATAAAATTTAATAATGAGTTGAGAGTTTGTTTTCTTATCTTTGGCAAAATTTCAATAAAATGATAAATGCAAAAAATGCAATTGCAGTAGTATTTTATACCCAAATTAATATGATTTTTTGCCCTATTTGTAGGAGACTTCATTTTCACAGACCTGGCTTTCTTAAGATAAGTCATTTTGTTAAACGTTGTATATTTGTAACTTAATTCGTTGAAATTGAAACACAAAATGAACAAGGAATCTGTGTTGAATCAAAAACTTGTTATAAGTGAGACGGTTAAGGTCTTGTGTAGGTAATGGAGAATAATACTAAATGTATTTATACTGTGTCAAGACTTATAATGACCTGGCAGTATCTATATAGCTTTATACTAAAATGACAAAATCTTTACACACACACACACACACACACACACACACACACACACACACACAGGTGTGTGTGTGTGTGCGTATATATATATATATATATATATATATATATATATATATATATATATATGTATGTATATATATATATATATATATATATATATATATATATATATATATATATATATATATATATATATATATAATATATATATATATATGTGTGTGTGTGTGTGTGTTGTGTGTGTTGTGTGTGTGTGTGTGTGTGTGTTATATTGTTTATTAATAAGTGGGTTAGTTAAGGGCTGTAACTGTACAAATTGCTGCTACTGTAGCTTTATCTATTAATACTATAACCATTCCATCTGACATTTACTTCGTTAGGGAGCTTCGGCCAGCTGAAAAACGTAAAAAATTTCTCGCAAGGATTTTAGAGAGTCGGTTTTGATCTCAAGATGTGGGAGGGTTTGTAGCAGACGGTTTGGACCTTCGAGGCCTCCACGACTTAGTGAGACATTTTGTTATTAACTCCAATTTCACAAATTTTTCTTAGTAACATTTTTATGACCATACAAATTTGTAATTTATATATTTTTTATTGCAAGCTTAATATACTGTTTGGCTTCGTACCAGTATAAAGACTAACGTGTTCTACAATGATTATGAGCGGTTGTAATGTTCCATTAGTGGCCATGGTCAATATTACAAAGCGGTTCAAATATACTCACCGAAAACGCACTTACTACATAAAATTGTTTTTGAATAATATTCTAGATCAATGACAATAAGCAAAATTGTCTTGTTACAAATAGCTAAAAATGCTGATGTGACATAATACACTGTGAACCGTTAATCGACAAACTTATTATACAATTATGGTAATCTCAATTATGGGAGTGCGAAAAACAGACATTTTTCAGATCACTTACACATTGTTCAAAACGGAATTGGCGTCACGTGCTACAAGTCGTGACTTGATGCGCTACAACTAACATATACTGAATTTTACCTACTTATTTGCAAAACTTAGCCAAGTGTAGCCATAAAAATAATCAAAAAATTAATAAACAAATTGATAAAAATACATATGCCTGTATGGGTCCAATGGCAATGGAATTTTAAAAAGCCAGAATTGAAAAAACTTGCGAAAATATAGAAATAACGAATATTTATAAATTAAGAACAATAATTCTTGCCACATTCCAGATTATACAAACCATGCCAGCTGAAGGTTATATATATCCCCTTATAGTATACTGACTCTTTATAACTGTTTTTTGTCTTGTCAGTAGTCTATTACGAAGGTGGCCAGAAAGCATTAGAAAACTTTTTAAGTTTATTTTATCTTTATCCGTTTTAAAACCGTTTTAAGTACCAGGAACGCCATGTCGCTTTTCTTGAAGGGGATTTTTAGCCATATTAAAGACCGACAAAACGAACATCTCCAATAAAACTGAATATAAGATTTGGATTAATTTTTGTGGCACGTTTTGCTAAGCTCATTTTAGAAACATTTCTGTTTTCTATTATTTTCCAAAGAATTTATTTGAATTGGTGATACTTAAAATTGGTATGTATGAAGCAAGCATCAGTACGTAATCTCCACAGACCTTGATTTGGTTTCACTTAAAATTGATATGTATGAACCTAGCATCAGTACGTTATCTCCACAGACCTTGAAGTAGAATAAATTGCTCATACATATTTAAATAAATTTGTCTCATAATGAACTACCCATCCACTTTTGCCGATAGCGTAAAGATTACTAATATCTATCAATCACTCCATCAAAAAACGC